>OZ012727.1:9415794-9420794 GCA_963942605.1 Poecilus cupreus | reverse complement strand
GAGGAAGTTTACTGAACACACAAAACAATAAATTCCATTTTTTTCAAAAATAGAACCAGTTGTGAAAAAAGTTTAAAATGAAAGATGTTAACAAGAATTTTTATATAAAATGTTATTTGCACTTTTCTTGTACATGCTTCTAATTTTGAGAAAAACCTAAATTATGTATTTGATAATATATTTCAGTAATCTTAGTTACACTGGGAACAAAAACTAAAATATTTTTAACATCTATGTGTCAAACGTGTCAAATAATTATAAAGTGTCAAAAATATGAGTCGTGTGAAATATTATAAAAGCAATATTTGTACTATTAGATTGAAAGTTTTAAAGACTAGATATTATTAATATTTTAAATTAAAATCATAACCGAGAACACAAACTTAAACAGGCATAATATCTATATGTCAAATAATTGTTACAATAGTTATATGCAAGGAACAAAGCATACATGTTTAGTAGGTTTTATTTATATAAGAAAGTAGTGCGGTGCCCACACCAGATTTTTATTAATGTAATACAATAATCGATTATTTTAGATGTTGAAAGAAGGCTTGGCAATTCATAAGTTGATTGAGTGATTTATTACTCCCTTTCATTCATAAATGCAATATAGTTTTGTCACTGGACACGTTGTAGAAACTAGCATATTCCTCTTGACCTGGGCATACACAGGGTCATCTATCAGACCGTTTTACTATACCCAAATATTGTTTTTGCAATACCTGTACTGTAAGTTACCCATTAATAACAAAATTTAAACACAGTAAGTGGAACTTTTATGGCACAATGGTTTTTATGGTTACATCATTTACTTACCGTCCATGGTGGATGGTAAGTGAAACTTACCGTTCTTGGTGGACGGTAAGTAAATATATATCATTCAAATTTTATTTCTAACCTCAATCTGACAGCTGTTAATTTTGAAACCTATTTTTCCTTTCCTTATATTTACGCAGGTATTGCAAAAAATATCTTACTAACCTCGAACTGTAAGTGCTTTTTAGGTCTCGAATGTTTAGGAAATCTCGACCCTACGGGTCTCGACATCCCAAACTACATTCTCGACCTAAAAACTATCACTTACAGTTCACGGTACGTAATATACTATTTCTTTAGAATATTTTCGGTTTGAATGAAATCTCACTCGCATCTATGAAAGCCTTGTGCATTTCCCGCCGCCGTCGGTGGCGGCAGCGTCGGCTGGCCGCGGATCAGGGCGGCAGCGGCGGCGACAGCACGTACAGTATAGATTGACGGAAACTCCGCAAGGCGCGTGGTGCGAGGGCAAACTCCGGGGAACGCTGCCGCCGGCGCCGTTCGATACGAGCCGCCGCTAGCGCACAGCGTCTGCGCCTACACTCACACCTGACACCCAGCGTCGCAGCCTGGATACCGCCAGATACATACCCTTCTTCTATTCAACTATTTGTCACGTATACTGTACTGTAGAATTACTAAACTATTCGGTAAAACTGGTAAGCTAAGGGTATTAAAATGCATTTTCTGAAACACGATTATTTACTATAAGCACGAGCTTGAAATCCAAGGTAAAATAGTGTCATCTTCTTTGTCACCATAAATAATAATAATAAAACAAGAACAACAGAAAATTCGACTAAGATAATTCTTCAGTATAAAACAGTTTTACTATTTGAAGAATAAGAAAGTACAATAGGAATCATGAAAAATATCAACGACGAAATGATGTCTGTATATGGATGTATGGATCAATGAACGATTTCATATGTTTAATAACTCATGATCCAGCAAAGATGTGGTACCAAAATGTCATAATAAGTTTCATGATAGAACTTAACTGATTTTTATTTTGTAACCATAAAACAAATTATAGAATAAATAAATTATCTTTAATGTTTTGTCATAATAATAATTAAAACTACATATATTTTGAAATTAAAAGTGATGCCATATTGTTGAACCACGACAAATTTATATTTGCTTTCATTTTTTAAATAAGTAATAGTATTAATAAATATTTTATCCAACACCTCTCAATAAATGCTCAATAACTATGGCGATTTTAAACTAGGAAAGTAACAGATTACCCACTAGTGGGTAAAATTTTAAGGAAAATCACTAGTGAGTACTTTTTATTTATAACAATAATAATATAACACAACACCCTTGGTCACTACTTCGATTGACATTTTAATTTAAAAATTTAAAGCATATGTCACTGTCAAATAATATTTCTTTAATACATTTGTTATTTATTAAGAGGTGTTGGATAAAACCTTATACTTCACACGTGGGCAAATTGGAATTACCCACTCGATAAAATTATCACACTCAGCCTTCGGCTTCGTGAGCTAATATTTCTTTCGTGGGTAATTCCTTACTTTGCCCACTTGTAAAGTAAATAACTATTACAGACAAAACTTTATCCAAAAGCATTTTTATTACTATGATTTCTGAAAGTTTTTCAACAAAATGAAACAAATAAAAATTATAGTACAATTCTAATAATTTTTAAATATTTTTTTAAATGCAACCATAAAGAAAAAATAAAATCGTATACGATAATAATATTTTACTTTCGTTGTATACCTACGGCTCGTGCTTCAATTTTACTATTTATGAAAAAATCATACATTTCTCTCTTTTGGTTGTAGAATATTTGTCTAATAAAACATTTCAATATTATAAGTTGCTATGAGAACAAAAAACAAACAAATAATTGACGCATGTATTCTATATATCAAAATTATTAAACATAAAAATTCCACAATTTTGTCATATTTGCATCATTATCTATTTTTAAAAACTATGTAATTATCCCATTACATTCACAACCGCTCAATTGTCTCAAAGCCACAACTCTTCGCGCATACATAATTACTCACAATGATTAAAGATACAGCGATCTCTATCTAAAACGAGAGCGACTATTTATAGCATATGAACGCGGGAACCAGGAGAGCCTGCAAATAGGTACACTACACGAAGGGTTTGCACCCTTTCCCCGTTATGGCCCGCGGCCAACACACACTCGCACGCCCTGGTATAGGATGCGGATAGTATGAAGCCGAACACGGCAGAACTGTATACATTTAGCCCAAAACAGCCGCTGTGATATTCGAGAACACAATTCACTGTTTTGTGTGCTGTGTGGTGTGCAATTTGGAGGGAAAAGATAGTGGAAAGTTTTTGCATTTATATTTTAAGCAAACATTGCTTACTTTTGCAGTTGTAATAATGAACAATCTTGTTGTCTAAAAGTGTATTATTTTATTAAGAGAAAATGTGATACATTGGGTGCTGAGCATGTAAGTTTGAACGACAGGAGAAGCCTATACATGCGAAGCACAGAAAGTCACATTTATTCAATAGTTATATCACGAGTGCTAAGAATTTAATCGATTAAATTTGACATGTCTAGCTTATGCAAAAAATTTTGCTTAAAAAGTGTTTGAGTACATAATAATTTGAAAAAATACCGAGACCGCAGGTCGAGAGGTTTTATCTTAAATTATTATGTACGATAACACTTTTTTAAAGGCAATATTTTATAAATAAGCTAGACATCATCATATCCCTAGCAACAACAAACATACAATGCGCAGATTTCTCAGTGGTCGTAGAAATAGTATATTGTGTCATTAGGAGTAAATGTGATACTTTGGGTGCTGAGCATGTAAGTTTGAACGACGAGCGAAGCGAGTCGAAGAATTACATGCGAAGCACCCAAAGACACATTTACTCCGAATAACACATGCTATTTTTTCTTCAAACATAGAAAATAAAATTATAAATATTATAAAATGCTCAAAACTTAAAAAATATTCTGTCTTTTCTAGCATTTCAAGTTGCCGTAGAATATGCTGTTTTGTTATTTTTGTTATTCGTTTCATTTTTAACTGTCAAATTATTGAATTACAACCTAACTATTTTTCATAATATTTTACTTTGTCCGCCGCCGGCGTAAATGTGTTACCAAGGATACACTTTTACGCCGGCGGCGACAATATTGAACTTCTGCTTGTTGGATACAAATACATAACAACGTACTTTTATGACGTTTGAAGAAAAAAGTATTTTTTTCAGGACCGGGAGAAAAACTCGGTTTTTATGATACCAAAATCATGACAGAAACAACATATCTACGGAAGATTTGTGCACTTTTTCTCCCATCGTTTTTAGCATAGAGCCTAAACATTTAAATTTTTAAACTTTGAATTTGAAATCTCCTATTTATATTTCTATTTCCAACAATTTTTTTTTGTTTTTTAATACAGCCCACCTCTTGTTGTTCATGTTTCTTTCTCTATTTTCCTCATTAGTAAACAGTAATTTGTCTATATATTTTACATATTATATTTCTTTCTTAAACTTTATGGTTAAAAAAATATTTATAATGTAGGCACACCTATAGGAAGATATTTTCATGAATACTTAATATGTTACGAAAGAATGTATTGCTGTAAGACTAGAAATGAATAAATATTTAAAAACCATTATTTTTCCAAGCTGTTTGCTTTCTATCAATAAAAATATCTATAGAACATCTACATCGGAAGAATAATATTTTAATAAAATATTCTGAAATTTGCTTCCATCATAATTTACAGCATCATTTCATTTTCCTGTAGGTAAATTTCATTGAAAAGAGTAAATGTTGCTCTTTATTTAAGACTTTGGTTGTTTAAAACGCGAAATAAGTAAATAAAACAAACCATCAAAGGAATTCATTAAAAATATTTCCGTTCTCCCGTATTATGCAGACTCTCCGCCAGGATGCGTTCATCCGACAATTTCACTTTTATAGTGACATAATCATAAAATTCACAATCCGATACCCAGCCAAAATTTTTCCAAAAAAAATCTGATTCAAAAAAAATTGTAGCCAATATTATTTCATAACTTTTTCATTCACTATCTGTAGATCAGTAAATTGTTACATTATCTGGAACTACACAATATGGCCCAATTATTTAAACGAGGATTGTGGTTATAATTTGAAAAATGTTTATAATATC